>JARJLF010002190.1:0-47427 GCA_029378395.1 Mycena leptocephala
AAAGCTAGCAGTCTCGGGTCGCACCTCGTCCTCACTTGGCCTGCAGTTGCCAGAAGAGGGTAGATGCTACTGGCAGATGGACGGACGAATCTCTCTTCGATCGCGCTTAGAAATCCCGTAATGTGTTGACCAATATGCACCATCCAGCGGCCTCTACAACCTTCTCTCTCTACAACTACCATGTCGCCTCGGGACAACGACGAGACCCAGCCGCTCCTTGGTCCCCGGAACGACCGTGACGACTTTCATGACCTCCATTCAAAGCGTACACCGCTCCCGGTGTTCCAGTTCTGTATCGTCCTCTTTCTGCAACTCGCAGAGCCTCTCACTAGCCAAGTTATCTATCCTTTCGCGCCGCAGGTGGGGCCCTTTCTCTGGCGGTTTTTGCCTTATTCATCCTTGCACTAGTTGATGCGCGACATTGGAATTACCAACGGGGACGAGACCAAGGTTGGGTACTACGTCGGGATCATGGCAAGTAACTCCCTCACCGCCATCTCTACCTCCTCTAACGCCGTCATTTAGCAATCCCTATTCTTCTTGACGGAAGCTTTCACTGTGCTGCACTGGTCGCGTCTCTCTGACCGCATCGGCCGCAAACCTGTGATCCTCATGGGGCTCATGGGTTTAAGCATTTCCATGTTCTGCTTTGGCCTGTCCCGTACTTTGTGGGGCCTGCTCCTGAGGTATGCTTCTAATTCAGGTCCAATACTCGTAATATTAATTATCTTGTGCACAGCCGGAGCTTGAATGGCGCGCTGAGTATGTCCTCCTTTGGTCCCTGTCCTCTATGCTGATGTATTGCAGACGGGAACATCGGGGTGATAAAAAGGTGTGGCGGGCAAACTCAATTTGAATCGTCGCTGATGTCTTTTGCTGTGAAGTATCGTTGCAGAACTCACAGACTCTACAAATATAGCCCAGGCTTATGCATATATGCCAAGTTCGTGTTCATAATTTAACCAAATACTTCTCTAACTCCACCGTACAGTCGCCTGGTCAACAGGTAGTACCCTAGGTCCGATTATCGGTGGTAGTCTTGCTCGACCAGCGGAGCGCTTCCCCGTCTTATTTGGGAAGAACCAATTCCTACGAACATACCCCTACTTTCTGCCTTGCGCCGTCCCTGCGACGTTTTCCGTCATCGCCTGGATTGTGACGTTCCTCTTCCTCAAAGAGACGGCTACCGGCCCAACTGTGCTCACAATTCCGAGGATCTTCCGGAAGAAGAACGCCGATAATGTTAAACGCGAAACACTGGTGGAGGCGGCACCGAGCACAGTACAAGCCGAGACGATGGGCGAACCCGTCCCCTTGCGGGGGCTTCTGACTCGCCAGGTGATTGTGGCAGCGTCTAATTACGCTTTCCTCTCGCTTGTCGATATCGCACTCCGAGCAATACATCCTGTGTTTCTTGCAACGCCTATCGAACTCGGCGGGCTTGGGCTCCCGACCGTGCGCATTGGGAACCTGCTTTCGGTCTTCGGGGTGCTCAACGGGATCTTCCAGGTGCCTATTTAAAATTTTATCCCCCTAATGTATGTAAACCTCGCATAGGTATTCTTTTTCGCGGGCGTGCACGACTATCTGGGGACCAAGATGATGTTCACCGTCGGCATAGCGAGCGCGCTGCCGACGTTTGCTATGTTTCCGCTCCTGAGCTACCTCGCCCGCGCCGAGGGAATGAGCACGCTCGTGTGGGCCCTGGCCGTCGCGCAAATCATCCTGTCTATCGGGGTTAGTTTCTCCTACGGTACGCATTCCTTCGCACACATACCTCTATCCGCTAACGCGTCCCTCATCCATCCTAGGCGCCGTATTCATCTACATCTCCGCGGCGGCGCCGAACCGTGCGTCGCTCGGCGCGACGAACGGCCTGTGTCAGCTCTCCGTGAGCCTGATGCGCACCATCGGGCCCGCGGCAGCGAACTCGTTGTTCTCGCTGTCGATGGAGAAGGGGTACATGCACGGCTACATGGTGTATTACGTGCTCATGGCGACGACATGTGTTGCGCTCTGGGTTGCGGCGCAGCTTCCCCGGCGACCGTGAGGGGCCTAAAATGCCAGAGCGTTGCAGGCCGCCTCGGGGGACTGTGACGGGTCCGCAGCCGTGGGCTTACTGACGACCTATAGCTATGTAGAATCGCACAATCATGTTGGTAAACTGGGCGGCAATTGGCCAAGGACAGAATATACTTGCTTTCGATCCTCGCAGCATGCCTTGTCACTTTACCTTAAGTATGTCAAGTCTCGCTGAAGTCAGAAACGGCAGGAAATCGAGTGTCGGCAGCGCTCTACTCTACCTGCCAGATGTTAGCATTGAGAAATTGACTAGTCTCGGCTAGCATCGGGCGAAGCTGTCTAAAATGATACGTAGGGAGGAGTTTATGCTTTCGCTTTCTCAAGTCAAACTGTGTATCGGGCTGCAGAGGGTGTGTGTACATGTAACAAACTAGCAGTTACCCGTGCTTCGCTACGGTGGGAATAGTGAAATCGGATAACATTTGCTCTTTTACTGGTTGACTCGGAATGAAAATGCCACTCCTCGTCAACCTCCGGTTGACTCGTCGCGGCCTTGTGGCCCGTGACAATTATTCTGATATCCTTTTTAACTCGATTTTCCGAGCATGCTGCCACCCAATATGATAATTTTTGGGACAATGGGACTTCAAGTTCACAGACAGCTCTCTCTTTGAAGTTTTCTCCCTCCCTTCATTTCACAAATGCAGTTATCTCATGCTCGAAGTATTTTGCCCTTGGTTGGACTGCCAGAGCACTCAAAATGTGTTCATACGATTTTTTGGAGGTACATTTGCCTTCAAATAACTATGTTCTCAACATCTGTACAGTTTAAAAAGAACAATCTAACAGTTGAGTGGAGATTTGGGTATCTTGACGGTTTTCAGTGGAGCGTTGGAGCAAGTGACATCATTTGCCAGCCCTCGGAGCTCGGGTTGACTCGGATCAAGTTTGACTCGAGTCAAAGGTGTTCGATTGTAATATAGAATATAGATGATTATGCGAACGAAGAAGTCGAAGTTAATAAAATAATTGCACGCTGCCGTAGGCGCGTAAAATGTTGCCACTGGTCGGCTACTTCTCCGTCAACCAAAACCCAAGACGAATGATGTTTATGCCAGTCTGAAAGCTGCGTTAGAAAAAGGAGCGGAGCGTTGGAGACGATGAACTCACTATGATAATGCCGTTGCGGGTTGGAGGAAAGCTATTCAAGCAATGACGCAGCTGCCACTAGAGCCGGTGCCATCGTCCTCGTTGACGGGGGGGAGGGAGGTGTCCTCCTTGCAGACAACGCAGCTACCACTGGAGCCCGTGCCGTCGTCCTCGTTGACGGGGGGGAGGATGACGTCCTCAGCCTTGGAAGTGGTGGGGTTGAAAGAGTCCATTGACGGGAGGATGAGGTGGATGAGAAGAGGTGGGAGTGGTGGTTAGGCTAGCCTGGGGAGGTCCTAGAAATTCGCTGGCATTTTATACCTCGAGACAATAAGGTAGGGAAGGAGGGACCCAGCAAACAAAAAGAACGGGGATCGGCGTCCGATCGAGAGGACAAAGTCTAAATCTACGATCCTTTGACGACATTCGCGCCGTAAGGGTGAAGACTTGAATCAAAAGTGCCAGATTCAAGCCAGATTCAACTTGACCAAGGTTGACGACCACAGCGATAGAGCCCTGGGGTCCCAAGTATAACACGGAACGCAAAGAAATTATCCATAGAGTCGATAGCAAGTACTGGGATACTTTCATCATCGTTGAAGCAGCGGAAACAAGAAACAAAAGACAATAAGATTGCGATCATTTTATCAAAGCGATCGGTGAGACAAGTTGTGCTGAACCACATGAATGACTTGGACACACAAGCGGTCGTCTGGCGTCTGATAGATGTTCATTAATATTGCTTGCTGACTGGAGGTTGTTTCCGAGCTTTTCCGAGTGTCTGGTTTTCAACGAATGGGCGAGCTAATGACCACCACAGGTACATGAGGGCAAGCTTTTCTTTTATCTTGACTTGTCCACGGCCATCCCAGTCAAATTCAAAGACAGAAAACGTCGACCGTAGTGGTTCAGTTCAGAATCATACAAGAATCATAAATCACCCAGCGATCGGTATACTGTGACGTAACTTGAAGCAACCGGTCCGGCGAGCCGATTCGCCCTCCTTGATCGGGTTTGTTTTCAAGTCCTCGACGTTTTCTTTCAAGGTCTCCGTTCCCGAGGCTGGAGTGATACAAGTTGTACTACCTTTGCTATTGCGGAGTAAACCTGGATTGACCTGAGGACTTTATTCGGTAATCCGATTTCAATTTTCGAACGGCCCGTGTGCTGATTCAAGGCTTCCCGTTCTTGACTCTTATCATGACTCACTCTGAGACGAACAGGAACGGACGGCGACGACCATGTTTCCAAAAGCCGCACGCCTATCCCATATGCAGTGCTGCATAGGGCCTCATAGTGCCTCATAGGTACACCACAGCCACAGCTTGCTACATAGTACTGCACAGTACTGATAGTACTGCACAGGCATTTTGGTTTTCCTGATGCAGGGAGAGAGTATTAGAAAGGACGTGCATGTTGGTGGAACCGTGGAGGATATGGCGTCCTTGCTTATGGAATTAGTAACGGAGAAAGGAGAAAAAAGACTGAGCCATCCGCATTGCAACGTTGAAGAAAGAAACAACAGACTCGAGCGCCAATTCAAACTCCGACAATACCGTACGTAACATGTGACTTTGACATCACCATCAAATATTCTTTGACCGCAAATCCCACCCAAGTTTCGCCAGTATACCCTTCCGCCATGGGATCGCGCGAAATAATCAATCTTCAGGAAAGTATATCATTTCCCAAGGTCATTCGCGTCTAAATGTACATGCTCTTTCAGGTTGGACAGGCGAGTGGCACAAGAACATGATCATGACATCAGTCCCAATCTGACCATCGCGAATGAATACAGGCCGGAAATCAGGTCGGGGAGAGCTTTTGGCAAGATGTGCTAGCGGAGCATGGGCTTGATAGGACGGGGGTCAGTTTGGTACCTCTCTGAGGTCTGCGGGGGAGACTGAAGCACACTGGGCGCGACAGATTTACGAGGGCTCCGATCCACTACAACTCCAACGGGTGCAGATTGCGGCTATATCTGGCTTTCCTCCTTCTGATTTCGATGGTTCTCAGATTGGCGTTTATTTCGCCGAAGTAAATAACGCCGGCTCGCAGCCCAAATACGTGCCCCGATCTCTCCAGATTGACCTCGAGGCTGGCGTGTGTGAGCGCGTAGGGAACACCATTTCACTGCTTTCTTGTTTTTGAAAAAAAAATCTGTCCAGGTTCGAAGTGGTCCGATGGGTGGGCTGTTTAGTCCGGAGACGTACTTGCACGGAGAGTCTGGTGCGGGCAATAACTGGGCAAAGGGATGTACGTGGAGCTCCTTGGTTCGGAAGGTCGATTCACTGATCTTTGTCCAGTTTATACCGAAGGTAACGCTTCGCCTGTTGATTAATGCTGCTAACCTAAGCTCCCCAGGCGCTGAGTTGATCGACCCCATCCTGGTACGCTTGCTTTCTATCAAATGAACATATTTTGACACTTTTCTAGGATGTGTTGAGAAAACAAGCCGAGCAATGCGATACTTTGCAAGGGTTTCAAATCATCCATAGTATTGGTGGTGGAACTGGCTCTGGCCTGGGATGCCTTCTCTTGTCAAAGATACGAGAAGTAAAGACTATCCCAGCCTCTCGCATTCGACCTTTAACCCGTGTTTAGGAATTTCCTGACAGAATGCTAGCGACTTTTTCTATTCTACCTGCACCAAAAGTGTGTACGAAGGAACATCCATAACTTTTGCTAAACAATACCTCCAGGTGTCAGAGACGGTCGTTGAAGTGAGAGAAATTTCATACCGCTTGTAAGTTCCGACTGACCTGGGGCAGCCGTACAATGCGATGCTGTCCGTGCATCAACTCGTCGATAACGGCGATCTCACGATCTGCATTGATAATGAAGCACTGTATGCAGGTTTCTTTATTACTATAGGAACGCTCAAGTACTTGCATCTGCCTAGATATGATATAAGCTCCGAGCGCTCAAAGTAAAAATCCGCACTTCAAGGTCTCAACGGAGTAGTACTATCTTTTTCAGCAGACAAAACGCTGACTCTTAACTCTGGTAGCTATTTCAAAGTCATGTGCGGAGTCAGTACCAGCTTGCGGTTTCCCGGGCAATTGAAGGGTCTGTTTCATTATTTTATTTTTCTTTGAATGCCACTGAACCGCAAACAAGCGATCTTCGGAAGCTCGGAATGAATCTTATTCCCTTTCCTCGTGTAAGATCCACCTCTACTCAAGGATACGGTCCTAGCGTTATGGGAAATCTTCAGCTGCATTTCCTGATGCCAAGTTACGCCCAATCCACGACCCGAAAACCCAATCTTACCAAGGGACCTCCGTTCCCGAGCTAGTTCAGGCGTGCGTTTATTAGTGTTTCATATCAATAGCGCCCATAAAAATCGTAACGACTTTGCAGACTTTTTGACCGCAAGAACCTGCTCGTCGCCTGCGACCCCGTTATGGGTAAAGCCATCTGCACTCGCAATATTCGACAGCATAGCTCACTAATCTTAGCCGTACTAACAGCAGCGACTATTTCCGAGGCAACATCGCGTCCCGAGAAGTCAGTTTAGTCCATACTGCGTCGGCTGGCCCGCTAACATTTTCTGTAGGCTGAAGTACGTCCTGCAATATCTCAAACATTTGATGCATGAGGCCGACACCGTGCTTTAGGTCGCCGTCCGCGAATTGCAGACTCGCAATTCGAATCAATTTGTGGAGTATGCTGATAGACACAACAACTGAACCCTCGCTAACCAGCCCCAGATGGATTCCGGACAATGTTTCCGTTACGCTCGTCTCTGTGCCGCCGGTCGGCCAAAAGCAGGCAAGCTTATGGAAGTGTCAAATGGTTGGATGTTTCCTTAATGTGTAGCACAGGCCGCAGTAGCGTTGTCGAACTCGACGTCCATCCAGGAGTTGTTCCATAGAACACATGAAGCGGTGAGAGCAGTTTACCGGGCTCGAAGGGTCGTGCTAATTTTTTTGCTCCGAAGTTCTCTGCCATGTACAAGCGAAGCGCATTCCTCCACTGGTGATTCTTCCTTGTCCCACCTTCAACTGTGGAATTTACATTTATTCGATGTGTAGGTATACCGGCGAGGGTATGGATGTAATGGAATTCTCGGAAGCCGAGAGTAACGCGCAGGATCTCATGTATGTTGTAGACACCCACTTTTTGAACTTTACTGATGGGTTCGTTGCAGCGCGGAGTATCAGCAGGTGTGTTCCACTCTTGTCTCATCCTCTGCACATTATTGAATCTTTTTTTGAACAGTATCAGGAGGCGGGCGCTAGGGATGATGAGGACGAATTTTACGAGGAAGAGGCAGCATCTGAGGATTAATACTTAACGACGCAATTTTACGTTTTTCCGGGGCAACTAATTGCACGGATTCATGAACACGACGACTCTTACTGCATATTGCTTTGCTGTGTTGAATATCATGCTTCAGTTCGAGAGTGATTGTCGGTAAGTAATTGTATCTCTTGCTCCGTCAGCCTTTACCTCGAACACCGAGTGAACACCGAGTCCGAAATGTGCCGTCTTCCTCCTCTTAGCTCGATCCCCTTCTCGTAGATGATGAATATTCCCAACAATTTCCGAATCTAATGGCTTTTGAGGCAAGCCAACCAGTTTTTCAACTCGAAGCATAAAGTTCTCTCAAGTTCAGGCTCTCAACACCCAGTCCGCTCCTTTCTTCCTCTAGATTATTATTCTTCAGTAGTTTTTTTCTTTCTTTTCAATTTGCAACCGGCCGAACTCGGGGATGTTGTGTGGAGGCCGATCAAACTGTGAGAACTCCGGCCTCCGCCGAACCTGGAATCTCCTGGAACTGAATCATCCACCGACTTGCCGGACAACGCACATGGACGTAATTTCCTTCTCTGTGGACGGACTTTTGACGGACTTGGACTGATTTCGAACTTCGCTGAAAGACATTATTGATGTGTCTGCGCGGCCCGAATCCGATCAAAACCGAAATGAAAGAGAAGCTGATTCCTGCTTTCGCCAGCGCCAGAAGTTTCCTTTCTTCTTTCTAAAAACAAGTACATCACGGCCTCGGCTCTTCCCCGAGCAAATGGGGTAAAGTTGAGAAGTTGCTAAATGAACGCCCATCACACAGGTTTCAACATTCAATATCCATTCGTTCTGACATCCGAGAAGACTCAGGTACTTGATACATAAGTACCCCCAGAATGTAACGGCGTTGGAACGGCACGTCTGGTAGCACGCAGTTAACTGAATTGACTTCTCACAAATGTCAGGTACGCGTCTTATTCCGTGATGGCCCTCTTTCAACCACTTATTCGAAGCTGTACGTGAAGCCGCAATGAACGCGGCCCAGTTTTTGCAAGTTGTACACAGCCCTAGGCCGAAGGTATAAGTAGCCACCAAAACACCACTCACTCCCCAGCTCACCTGCGATGCGTTTTAGTGCACCTCTACTCGCTTCTTTGTTCGCTGCCTTCGCCGCTGCGGCTCCAAACCTTCCTCGAGTTATCAGCCCAAACCATGGAACCATAACCCAGCCGACCGCCGAGCTCGTCGTAACCTCCGGGGAATCCTTCCCGTTCAATTACCAGGACTCGAACTGGTGTGAAGGCGGATACACCCCCATTACAGTGTGGCTTCTCGATTACGCGCCGACAACCGCCAACTTGAACTCGACGGGCCAATTTTCCGATGCTGCATACTATTTCGGCCCATACCTGATCGGCAACTTCGGTAAGCGCTTGAGTTTCGCAGAGTGAATTTCGGTGCTTAGAAAAACACAGGACTGCCGCCCATCGGGCCCACCCCTGTTCCTCCCGCAACGCTTACGATGCCGGATGTTTCAGCGTACCCAGTCGGTTCTGAAATGTACCTTGCCGTTGTCGAAACTGCGAACAACTGCCCACCTGTGCGTCGAGTTTTTTATTCTTGTATTTATGCTGACCGAAATCAAGGGAAACCAACCGCTTCAATACGGACTGACCTCGACTGGGATGGTCACAGCATAGAATTGAGCAAACAGGATTCATTGGCATAGGACACTGTTATTCTCCTACTTAGATATAGTACAGGTTGAAATCGTTATGTTGAAATTCTCGGCATTGTTCGCTCAGTTGGCTCGGCTGTTCAGGTCCGGAAGGCCAGCAGCCTTCAAATCGGCATTGACTTGGTCAAGATGGTTAATAAATTGCGCCTTGAGATTATCCCACATCTTCGGTTCGTGTTCTGCAAAAATAACGAATTGGCGATGCACCGTAGGCAGCTAATTGGACATACCGTGTAATTTTCCCGAACCTTTCATCGCGAAATTGGTCATAGTGAACATCATGCTCGACTCAAACATGAAGGCTAAGAGTGTTTACTGAGCACAGTGCAGCTGTCGTTGGAGTACAAGTTGCGCACCAATTGTGCCTTCGTGAACTCGCATCGGCTGGAGGTCTGCCTCGGATGCCTTCTTAAATTCATCGTAGCTCACTGAAGGATAGTTAGTTTGTCAACAACACATGAATATATCGCTAAAGCTACCTCCGTGCGGGCAAAACCCAGTTTCATAGCTGGCACCTGAGAAGGGCAGTAAGTAAATGCCCAAATACTTGTATACAGCGTAGGTTATTACCTCCAGGCTGGAATCCGTCGCTTCTTCCGCCGTAAATACCGTACAGCAAACCCATAAATTCCGTCGCCGAGTTCCGGTGGTAATACTAAGCCTTGTTCAGAATTTATGAAACAGAAAAGAGGGATGTGAACTTGCTGGTGGGCGGAAGGTATGCGATGCGACGTCCCAGCGTGGACTGAAGATGAGGAAGTCGCAAAGGGGCACTCCTGGAGCCTTCGATTTGGCCGTCAGGACGCAGAATATGGAGGGGTCGATGTGGTCCTTGGAAATACTGCCGACGTTGACAAATTTCTCCAAGGCATACTGAAGGTTGAACAGATATCAGAAATACAACACGAAAGGTGTGGGAATTTCATACCTTGTACGGCACATAGCTGAGGAGAAACTCATAAAATTATGTGTTCAAATATTTGAATGCAATACCCACTTTCCATGCCACGCAACCACGTCAAAAGGGGTGTGCTCCTGCGAACACGCGAATAACTGACCGCAAACCCTGTATGGCGGTAAATTATTGAAAAAAGGTGGGCCAAAAATCAATTGTACTTGTAGGTAACTGTAGAAGCGTCGTTAATTGTTCAAGAATAAAATAATAATATACTTACTCTGCCAGGGGCTCTGATCGATATCGAAGTGCGCCACAGGGGTCTCGAAATCGCGGATGTTGGCCAAACCGTATCCTCCGAGCGGCCCAAGCTCGGGAAGCTGATAGTGACTTCCAAATATCTCCTGGATGTCTATTTTCCCGCGAGTTAGATTATTAAAAGCTGGAGATATTTTTGAACCTACATCCTCGGGAGGGGCCGTCGGGGAGAAGAACCTAGGCAAAGAGTTATTCGAATTCAACACACGAAGGCCGTAATGAGAACCTTAAACTTCATCCCGCGCTGGATGACCAGCAATTCGCCCGATCTTACCATCATCCTTCAAAATAGATTAAGCACCGAAGCAAGATCAAGTGTGTTCAACCTACTTTCCGAACTCCGTCTGAACATCCAGACGGCCTTGCTGCGGCAGGATCAGCATGTCTCCATCATTATTGCAGAACGCCTTGTTCTCCATTGACGCGTTGGCAGTGTAGATGTGGATCGCGAGCCCCTCCTTCATTGTCGGGTCGCCGTTGCCTGCAAGGGTGTGCAGTCCATCCACGAAATCAACACGCGCGGAATCGGGTGGCAGGTCGAACGGGTGCCACGCCAGCTGGGTCGGGCTCACGTGGACCTTGGGGTTCAGCGGAAGGAAGTTCGATTCCAACTGTGTCCGGTCAGTATTTATTTTGAACACATAAATGCCGGTAACTGACGTCAGGGTTGTCCGGAAGCCTGGTGAATCCCTGGTGTGCGACAGACGGTCGAATCTAGGCGGCATATGGAGTCAGCGGCAGCAAAGTTCGCGGGTAACACAGGCGACGGACCCGATAAAGCCATCTGGAGTGGAATAATTAAATTGAATAACTTGCATCTGCAATCTGATAGGTCATTTACGCACGCGCTCACGTTCTCCGCTCGGGGTGCGACGAACGACGACCCCGTCAACTACGTGCAAATCTGTTGAGCGCTTCCGTGAGGAGACAAATGGTTGTACGTACCCCCTCAGCGTACAGATCATATTTGACTTTCTGCGGCGAGTTCTGTCCTTCCGGGAGCACGCCCGGGCTATTACACACATGAGCGCTACCAGTTGAAAGTGGTGCCAAACGACCTACATGGCCTCACTGGCGAAACGATTCCCAAAGCCGACCTGGTACTGATAGGGGTCTTTGTCCGTTGGCTTTGTCGCAAACGCCCCGCGCGCGGTAGCACCGGGGGCCATGGTAGTTCAGAGAGAGAGAGAGAATGGTGAGAAAGAGTTCTTTCCGCATAATATATTTATGCATCAAGGTCAGGAGGTACACCAACAATTCACGAATATATTACATAGCGCTCCATCAGCGCCTCAATGCGTCACAGATTTGTCTAATAAAACTTTTCTTTTCTTGTACATACACGACGATATCGTGTCTGGTCGAATACTTACATTTCTTTATACAAAACAATTTTCCTGCGCTTGGCTTCACTGCGTAAGCTGCTTGATCTTAAGGACAATCGCTGAGAAGAAACGGCCTAGTCAGCACACACCCGATTAGGGAAGATGCGGGAAGGACATACCCTGCGGATCGAGGCCTTGATGGGGGATTTGCTCCCACAGCCCGCCAGAACCTTGAGCCGGTCGTGAGCCTCAGCCTAGCGGATGAACACAATATGCGCACCTTCACGGGTCGTTCCCATGTATCCATACCGTGGCGTCAGCCCGCGCTCCAGGAGCCACGTTCCGTATTTCGAGCCGAGCTACAATGGACATTGGGCACGATCAGTAGTCGCGCGGGGCAAAGTGTAATCGTAACGCACTCCGGTCTTCTGGTTGAAGGACTCGACGACGAGCACGAAGGGGCTCGACCCAGCTTTCCTCAGCGTCTGTAAACGGAGCACGGCTTGAGTGGGGCGCTCCCAACGAGGATCTTGAAACGCACCTGCTCATCCACGACATTCAGGGAGGGCTTGTTGATGAGCCCGACGTTGAGGCCTTGCTCGCGGCAACGCAGGACGGCGTCCCACGAGCGGTAAAGCATGTCTCCAAAGGACACAACGTAGCCGGCCGTCCCCTCGGCGATGACCTCGTCCTTGCCCGGGACGAATTCGTACCCGTCGCCGAAGAACTTGGTCTTGCCGTCCTCCTTGAGAATGTACGGCACCTTGGACCGCGTCGAGAAGACGAAGCGCAGTCCACGCTCGAAGAAGACGCGCTGGACGACGGCGACCATCTGGAGCGCGTCGGCGGGGAAGTAGAGGAAGGAGTGCGTGTCGGAGAGGCCATTGTCCGCGAAGAGCGAGTTGAGACCGAAGTGGCAGGTGTTGTCGGCCTAGAATGTAGGACGTTAGCATCGGCAGCAGGAGGTGACGAGAAACACACCATCTGTGAAGAGGAAGACGCGAATCAAGTAGTGAGTCCATGTCTCCAATGATAATGCATTCCAGACAAACCTCGTCAACTAGAAGGTATTCGGTCGATGATCAGACGGTCACGACCCATTGACAAGACTACTCACCACCCGAATGTGAGAAATGGCAGAGGACGTTACAGTTGTTCAGGCGCGCCATCGTAACCTCGGAGATGACCATCTCCAAAAACGCGGAGAAGGTGGAGAAGACACCGAACTTCTCCGGGTCGAAACCGAAACCAGCCGCAGCAGAGAAGTTTCCGCGCTCCATGATACCGGAGGGAATGAAGACCTCGGGGTGCTTCTGGTGGATGACCTTCAGACCCGTCGAGCCCTCCAAGTCGCCTGTACCACATTAGCATCAGGAATCGCGAATATCAGGAGGCGCACGTACTATCGATGACCATGACCTTGGCCGCCGCCTCCTCCTTGCTGAGCTTATCGAGCACCAAGTTAACGGCTTCTCCAAACACGACGCGGTTCGCGCCACGCTCGGAGGTGGACCCGATGTGCAAGTATGCCTGGTCAACGGCCTTCATACCGGCGTAGAGCTCGGAGAAGTCGGGGTAGCCGCGCGAGATGAGGTGCTTGACGGCGGACTTGACGGGAATGACGTCGTGCCCGTGCGGGCTGCCCTGGATGTCCACGATGCCGGGCGCCATGACACGTTTGGCAATGACTGCAGGAAGAAGCTAAGGGACTTTATGCGTGCGGAGGGAGGCGGCTAACCTGCAGCGGGGCCATCGTACGTGGCAATGAAGCTGATGGCGCCCCAGAGCGCGTCGATGTCCTCGCCCTTGACCGTGAGGACCTTGAGCCCGTGGCCTTCGAGGGTCTTGGCCACGTCGTATCCCTTGAGATACTCGGACGGGTGTCCTAGAATAAGCGGATAAGCGTGGGCTCGCAGTCCAGCAGCACGGTCTGAGATTCACCGGCGATGGTAACATCGTTGTCATCGATAAGGAGCTTGACATTGAGGTGCTGGGCAACGGCGAGGCGGGCGGCCTCCGCGTCATTGCCCTCCTGCTGCGAGCCATCGGAACCAAGGCAGAACACGGTCTTGCCGCGGTTGGCAAGGGCGACACCGTTGACGAGAGGCCTGAGAAGACATGATAGGAAATCAAGCCACATAAGAGCCGAATCTCGACTCACCACATGTGCCCGAGACGACCCGAGGAGAACTTGACGCCAGGGGTGAGCCCAAGCTCCGGGTGACCGGGAAGCTTGGCATTGGCCTCGCGGTAGTGCATGAGATGCTCGGCCGGAATAGCTCCCTCGAGAGCTGAGAGAATGTACTGAGTCGCGACACGGTGACCTTTGCACGGTAAACTGTGAGAAAAAAAAAGGCTTTCCGGGATCGGGAGTACCCACCGGCCTCGTCGAATACGATGGGGACATATTTCTCCGTGTTCTCGAAAAGAGAGAGCAAAATGCAGACTTCGGGTACTGTATCGTAGGCACCGCCAGTGTGGCCGCTCACTCCGCGGGCAGCTCCAGAGGCGGTAAAGAAGACAATCGCATCGCGCAAAAGCTGGATGTTGAACAGCAAATTCGACTTTTCCTGATCACTAAGCGTGGGCTTGGTGGGATCGAGCTTGAACCTGATTGTAATGAGATCGACGCGAGACGATAGAGACAAGGAAGAGATCCACTGACCTTTTGAAGCTCTTGAGGTCGATGGGGAAGGTGAAGTCGGACATGGTGGTAAAGGAAAGAAAAGGTAGTTGTCACGGCAATCACATCGATTCTAGATACGGCCCGACGCGGACCGTTTGGATTTACTCTCGACTCCCGCACAAGGCCGAGAACCGGTCGAGAGCCGTGATAAGACTGAATAAAATTACTAGTAATTCGAGCCTCGGTTGTCCTAGAAGCCCAGTCGCGGCAAATTCGATAGAAGTCGAACTTGTCGGTCTTGTAGAGTTAACTTTGAGGAATAGATATTTATACTTAATATTGGTGCGCTGTTACAATGGCCAGTATCCCAACCTAGTCCATCGAAGTTTGAATACAATCCTGAATACAATCTTCGAACATCAACGAGAGGCTATGCTATCTGCCTTGCACACTTGTCTGACCGTGATCTCGACGTGGTGCTCGCCGCTCGTCGGAGGATGTCCTTCTTCAATCGCCTATCCAAAGGCAAGGACAAAGGCAGTCCAAACGAGTCGGCACCAGGCTCTACCTCAGAGAAGACGGCCACCAGCGCTTCCTCCGAGAAGCCACCCACCACTCCTTCTGGTGCTAGCACCAGCAAATCCGTATCCTCCTTCTTCGGTGCCGCTACGAAACCCCTGAAAACGCGCTGGGTGACCGAGCAGACGCGCGAGCTCATCGTAGCGCACAAGGACTACCCTCTCACGGAACAGACGGCCGGGACGTTCTGGGGATTCTTCACGTATGTTTCCATGTCCTTTACATCCTCTGTCGGGACTCAGGATGCCACATGCTCAGGAACGAACATTCCTCCGAGGCCACACGCAACCTCGTCGTCCTCCAGTTCACCGACCGCGCCAAACGGTCCGAGGCAGAGGCACATCTCGTGGCCACCTTCGTCCGGGCGGAACCCGCTGCCTTCGAAAGCCTCTATGACGCTGCTCTCCCCAAGACGCGCTCATATATGGCGCTCCTAATCGCTTATCTGGCTACTTACGAGTCCACCTCGCAAATAACGCTCGGGATGAAACCTTGTGCCCGGCTTCTGCGCCTTTGCAGGTGTGTCGCCGAATATTCTCACTCCGTGAAATGAATTTGACGGACTTTGAAGCGATACAGACCTCGAAGTCAGAGACTCTGCGCTGTTCGCGCTGCTCAAAATATCGGTCTACCCCGAAGGTGCCCAGATGGTCGTTAGCGCCAACGTCCTCCTACGAGCGCCCGATTTCCTTCGCTCGTCGATCCCAAACGAGCGTATCAAGATGTGCATTATCGTCGCCAACGTTGCAAAGCACGAGCAGTGCGCCCCAGTGGTGTTGTCATTGAGGATGGAGAGTCTGTTGGTGACCTTGACGAGGTATGTGCCTTCCTCTTTCGATCCAAGTTTCGCTGATGAAGCAACCGCTAGCGACGCAAATAACTCCGTTCATCGTGATTCTCTGCTGGCGCTCGTACAAATCAGTCAATGGCCCGCGGGACGACAAGCTATCCTGGATACGACCCTCCTCGAGAGGACACAGATCCTCCTTAGCTCGCCAGAGCCCGTAGCACGAGCGCATATGTGCCAGATCCTGGGTCAGCTTTGCCTCAAGCCCGAAGCCGCTGTTGTCGCCGTTTTGTCGATTAATCCGTGCGAGCAGCTCGTCTCGCTGATCAGGTATCGTCCTCCCATCATCCCTCCGGCGAGCCACTGAGCTCAGTCCTTCCCTCCAGCGACGCAAACAAAGACGTCTCCCGTCTATCGCTCTTCGCACTAGCGAAAGTCAGCAGCATTGTGGCGGAGCTCTGCCCGTTGCGAGGGCAGGTGCTGTCCAATTCGCTCTGCAGACGCTCGAACCATCCATCCAATCCGGTGCCGAGCATCGTACGTGGGCATTCGAGATCCTAACCAATCTTGGGCGAAATGACGCGACAATGCCAATGGTGCTCGAGACAAGCCCTACTCGCCTCCTCGTTGGACTGTTAGAGTGTGTTTCCCCTTGTGTTCAGCTCTGCCTTTTTGTTGATTGGTGACCAAAGTAGCACGCCGTCGATGCAACACAACGCTCTCGTGGTCCTCGTCGACCAAGTCAAATGGTTAGACGGGGCCGAAATGGCCGTAAAAGCCGGAATCTTGCAACACGCGCGAAGACTTGTCGCTGCTCCGGACCTCCGAGTGTCCATTCGCCTTATGTCCGCCGAGATCATCGAGGAAATCGCGGGGCACAAGTCACTTATGGCGGATGTGTTGGCGGCAGAGCCGTGTCCGGCGTTGGTTGGCCTTCTAACGTGAGTTACCTGTCCGTCCATACTCTTCTCGCTGATGAACAAGCTCACAACAGGGACGCCGAGATAACTCTCCGCCGACGCGCTCTTTACGCTCTTGTCCGAATTGCGATGGAAACGGACGGAGAGGCTCTAGTGGAAGCTGATACGCTTGCCTATATTCCGGCGTTGTTAGACGCAAGCGAGGCGGACATGCAACAGCAAGCATGTCTGCTCCTCACTCTGCTCGCAAAGAACGAATCCACGTGGATCGCAGTTCTGTCGCTTATGTTGAGATTCACGCAATCAGCAGTCTATCTTATCATTATCTTTTCATTTTGTTCATATTTACCTCGACGGCCTATTAGTCAGATTAGCCGAACAAAGGCGCCTCAGTTCTGTTCTACAAACTGAGGCGTAAGTCTAATATTCCTAGATATCTATCTCTACTAACTTGTAGTTTAGTCACTTCGTTCTAGGTACATAATAATATAACAGTTCTGTTCTACAAACTGAGGCTCACTTCGTTCTAGCGCCTGCCGAATCTTCACAGGTTATGGCCCCCCGAGACACAGACGAGTATGAAAAGAAGCGCACCCTGCCTGTTCTCCAAGATGACTCATCGAATTGGGTACACTACAAGGAGATCATCGCGACTCACGCGAAGGCAAAGGGGCTGCATCGACATCTCGCTGGAACGGCGCGCGTACCCGCTGATCTTGTCCAAGACGCAATTGGGGACTGGTATATCGCCGGAACCAATATAGCGTTGACGGATGATGAAGTTGACGCGCACGAGAAAAAGCAGGACGACTACGAAACGAAAGAGTCAAAGCTCCGCGACATCATCTACCAAACCGTCAGCACGACACGCTTCTCACAAATCAAGGACGAAAGTCCAGCTCATCGGGTCTGGGAAAAGCTCGTTGAACTCAACGAGAACAGGGGCGACATGGTCCAACTGAACACCCTTAACCGTTTGCAGCAGATGCGTTGCGGCGACGACGATGACTTGCAGAAACACCTCGCGGATATGGCAGATCTTAAAGATATCCTGGCAAAGATGGGGAACCCTTTATCTGATATGCAATTTGCTGCGTACATTCGAGCATCTATTCCCGATCATTACCGTTCACTTCTCACCACCATTTCCACTGCCGCACGAATGTCCGTTCCTCCACGTCCAGTCGATACCGCGCTGATGATTGCTGAGCTCACCAACGAGTACTTGGCCCGCAGCGTTGATAAAAAGATTGACAGTGATAACGCGGCGATGTCAGCGGCGAAGAAAGGCGGGAACAGCAAGGGCGGCGACCAGAAGCCGAAATGCACAAACTGTAAAAAGAAGGGTCACTCCAAGTCAGATTGCTTCGCGCCAGGGGGAGGAAAAGAACATGACAAACCGGAATGGTATGTGAAACAACAGGAAGCGGCGAAGAAGAACAAAGACAAGGACAAGGCGAAGACGGCCGCAGGTCGCCAGCTGCACCGGATATGTTGTCGGCATATCCTACCTGATGGCGCCATGTCGGCCCGATGGCGGTGTAGACTCTAGAGCGGGGTCACGGTCAAGCTAGAGTCTCTTGACTGCGTCCAAGGTCCCAGGCAGTGCAATATAAAGCTCAGCTGAGGGAAAACAATTAGTCGAAAGACAAGCTCGGCAAAAGACCGGCGACGCGTCGAATTCGAGGCACGTACGGGTACAACAAAGCGAGGTACGAGCTCAAATTTTGTTGTAGCGTCTGTTTATAAGAGAGACTAGGCAAGCGTACGGATTTAAGCAAGGCGACTGTATGGTCATGTTAGGATCTCGTTGCGTCGGCCCGGTGATCCTGGCCGACGCCGATCACAAAATCAATCTTTCACCTCCACCGCCATAGCCAAAGCCTTTTGCCAACGTGTCGAGGTACCACAAGTCTAAAGGTTAGCACCTCTTTTGCTCTTTGCATGTCCAGACCTCGGTGCTGTTGTCTGTGACCATCTTGCCCGCCAATTCTCGCAGCAACGTTAACGACATCTTGCAGGCCTCTTACACTCTTTCACACCTTATTTCTCCCCAAGAAGACGGGATAGACATCGTACTACATGACCGAGCAAAAGGGAGCCAGGCGACGTGGCCCCAAAGGCGCTGCGGTGACATCCGCCGCCGTCGCTGACGTGGATCAGAATGTCCCATTACCTGACGACAGTGGAAAGAGTGCGCATGATAAGCCTCACGCAGGTCAGGTGTATCAAGGGAAGGGGTCGGCGGGTAATACACCTGTACGTTGTGTCAATGAAATAACCAGGCGGTTTCTAACCACCGCGCGTCGTAGAAAGACCTTCTTCTGCAGAATATGACCCACGTCATAGCTCTCGTCTATACCCTGCTCTCGTTCTGGACCCGGTTCTATAGAATCGGCCATTCAGATCACGTCGTGTGGGATGAAGCCCACTTTGGCAAATTCGGGTCGCACTATCTCAAGCGCGAGTTCTATTTTGACGTGCATCCACCGCTCGGAAAGATGCTCGTCGGGCTCGTAGGCTTTCTCGCGGGATACGATGGGTCATTTGAGTTTAAGAGCGGGGAGGTGTATTCGGAGACCGTGCCCTACGTCGCGATGCGTATGATGCTCGCGAGCTTCGGTGTTGGGATGGTGCCACTGGGATGGTACACCGCTGTAGAACTCGGCTTGAGCCAATGGGCGAGTCATCTCGTTGCACTCATGGTTCTTCTCGGTGAGTAAATGTTTAAATAGTACGCACCGTACTAACCTCGCACTCAGATGTGGGCTGGCTGTGTATTTCACGGTTTATTCTGCTGGACTCCATGCTCTTGTTCTTTATGGTATTCACGGTTTTCTGCCTGTCAAAATTTAACAACCAGCAATCTCGGTATGTCCAAAAAATAGGACCTATAATAATTCTGTTTAAAACCTAAATAGGCCGTTTTCCTTTGGCTGGTGGACATGGCTCACGATGACAGGGCTCGGTATCGGATCTGTAACCAGGTACATTATTTATTCTGCTCTACTCTCCAGAATGCTGATCCTGTCCAGTGTCAAGATGATTGGGATGTTTGTCACCGCTCTTGTCGGTCTTTACACCGTCGAAGATCTATGGGAAAAATTTGGGGATCTCAAAATGCCGGTCGTAAGCCCTCCCCGCTCTCAACGAAGTGTTTTATAGCTTGTCTGCAGCGCGATCAAATCAAACATTGGGTCGCAAGAGTGGGATGCCTGATTGTCCTTCCAATCCTTGTCTTTATGGCGTCGTTTAAAATCCACTTTATAATTCTCAACGAGTCTGGTCCTGGTGATTCACAGATGAGCTCCCTCTTCCAGGCCAATCTTCAAGGAAACAGTTTTGCCGATAATCCGCTTGGTCAGCAAAATGAGGCAGTATCTAATAATAAAATCACTAACTCCTTCCACAGAAGTTGCATTTGGATCTAGAGTTAGTCTCAAGAACATGGGTTTCGGTGGTGGTCTATTACACTCGCACCCTCACGTGTACCCCACCGGCTCCGGCCAGCAGCAGGTGACGTGTTACCACCACAAGGACAGCAACAACGAGTGGGATATTCTTCCGCGGTGGGACGAGGAGCCGTACAATTCTGAAGCTACACTCCGCTTTCTGCAGCACGGCGACATCGTCCGTCTTGCGCACGCCTCAACCACGCGTAATCTGCACTCGCACACGATCCCCGCGCCGCTCACAAAACTCAACCACGAGGTTTCGTGCTACGGGAATACAACAATCGGCGACTTCCACGACTACTGGGTAGTAGAGGTTGTCGACGATATGGTCCGCGGCGCGAGAGCGCACGTAGACCGGGTCCATGCGCTGACAACGCGACTGCGGTTCAAGCACCAGGCGCTTGGATGTTACTTACGCGCGGCCAATGCGATCCTACCGCAGTGGGGCTGGAAGCAGGTCGAGGTTAGCTGTGCGCCCGAGAACGACCCCAAAGACGCGCACACCTACTGGAATGTGGAGGCTCACTACAACCAGCGGCGTCAGTATTTTCTCTTCGTATCTTAATTAGATGCTGCGTTCAATCGCTCACAATTACTGTATAGTGCCTGCGGCCGATGTCAAACACTTCAAGACGTCGTTCCTGCGCGATTTCTGGCATCTCAACGTCGCCATGATGAACTCGAATAACGCCCTCGTGCCGGATCCGGACAAGGAGGATATCCTCGCATCCCTGCCCTTTGACTGGCCTTTCCTGTATCTTGGTCTGCGAATGTGTGGCTGGGGCGACACGCAGACGAAGTTCTACCTCATAGGCACTCCGGTCATCTGGTGGGGCGGCTCCATTAGTCTCATTGTCAGCCTCGGCGCATTTGGGGTGTATTTGATGATGATGCAGCGCAAATATGTTGTCATGAGCGACAGTGCGTTGTTCATTCATTTATTTTTTTTGCGCACGGGACGTATCTGACGCCTGCACAAAGAGGAATGGAACCACTTCCTGTATGTCGGAAAAGTCGCATTTGTTGGCTGGGCACTACATTTTGGTGAATACTCCGTCGTCATATTTAGCGCCACTGAAATTGTCTCCCAGTTCCTTTCATAATCATGGGGCGTGTAACATACCTGCACCACTATGTACGTATCTATGGTGTTGACTTTACTAATACTGACAGACGAATCAACCGCAGCTCCCAGCCCTCTACTTTTCCGTGCTGATGCTCGCGCACATGCTCGACCATTTCATCTTCTCTTCTCGGCGTCTCGGATTGATTACAAAAGGGGTCGCCTTCGCGATCTGCGCGGGTTCTGTCATAGGAACCTTCTGGTGGTTCAAAGGTGTGGCGTTTGGGATCGACGGGCCCATCGCGGAGCACAAAGGCCTTCTGTGGCGCAAAGTATGTGTCCCACCTTAATTCCGACTCCGAGCTGAAACTGACGATTGTGACAGAGCTGGAATATTTACACTCAGTAGAGGTGTTCGTTTCGTCCAAAAATGCTCTGTATATTTTATTGGCTACCTAGCTGTTAATTCATGCCTTCTGATTGGTTCAGCATGTTCAAATTGAACAGTGAACTTGAGTTGACTCGTTTTGCAAGGATGTTCAACGACGTGACTCGTTGCAGATTTTTGAGCTAGTCCGTAGACATTAATCCGAGACGTCCTTGCCGAGCAGTTATAATCAGAGCAGGGACAAAAACAGAGCAAAGGTCCGTGAGATACTGTTCACACGCAACGCCCAGGAAATCACACACACGTGACCCAGTGGTTTCTTTCCTTGTCCCATCTCTTCATCTCAGGGCTCAGTCAGTATGTGCTCGGTTTCGAATCTTTGGTCTCTATCAGTTCGACTCCGACAGGCTGTTCGTAACCTTGGCTTCAAGCCTGATCCGCTTCCGCGATGACACGAAATTCCAACGCTGTCAGCGCCCAGTCGTCTTCAGTTTCCAAGTGGGTCTGACCAGGAGGTCGTTTGTTCAACGTTTGTTGCCCGCCCTATCATAAGGAGACCCTTCGTCGGCAGTTTTGCTGCGAAGAATCGGAACTCCCTCCGATCTTGCTCTGATTGGATCCAAAAACAGACATGAAGGCAACGGTCTCCAGCTAATTTTAGTAACGCTGATGTCCATTGGCCGGCGAAATCAATGGCCTTGAATAGGCCTGACCTTTATGTTTCTATTTAGGGCGAGTTGCCGTGCGAGCCGACGCTGCGGCGAAGCTCCTACACCCCAAGGCTAAAAATTGGTGCGATTCTTACCCTAGTGACATATAGATGGCGGCAGGATATTTCAGATAGGCCTCCGCGATTCCCGTCCCACCATCCCCCACTTTTTCCTTTCGCTGGTGCACTGGTTGCATCTTTCTCAGACAGATACAATGGCCGAAAACTGGTTTCAGAGAGAGCTCCTGACCCCGAGGAGACTGGTATTTAACGTACTATTCTACGGGTTGCATCTTTTCCTTTTCGCCTATGGATGGTTTTCTCAGGCAGGTATGTTCGTCTTCACTAGAAGACACCACTCATGTAATTGTAGGAAACAAACTCGCGGTTGAGCGGACTCAATTCCCTCAAATTCTCGGTCTGGGTTTCTCGTGGAGCAGGCCTTGTCCTCGCTTTAGATGGCGGTCTCATTCTCGTCCCAATGCTCCGGAATGTCCTTCGCGTCGTTCGGCCCAAATTGGCTTGGCTGTTCCCCGCGGACGAGAATATCTGGTTCCACCGGCAAGTCGCTTACTCGATGGCCTTTTGGGCCATGGTGCACACCACCGCGCACTATGTTAACTTCATTAACGTTGAGCGAACTCGTAAGTTGAAATTCGTCTACCCCACGAGAACTGTGGTGACGCTTGCGGCAGAGATCCGCCCGCAAATTGCGCTGCAAATCCACTACACGCAGCCCGGCGGCATCACAGGACACTTCATGCTACTTATTATGCTCCTCATATACACCACGGCGGCTCAGAAGATCCGCCACCAGTGCTTCGAGGTGTTCTGGTACACGCATCACCTGGCGTTCTTCTTCATTCTTGGGCTATACACTCACGCTACAGGCTGCTTCGTGCGCGACAGTGCCAACCCTACATTCTCTCGAACTTTTCCGTTCTATAACCCCGACCACTGTCTCGGCTACATGAGCTGGCGCTTCACGATTTGGCCGGGGATCCTGTATTTTGGCGAGCGCGCTTACCGCGAGTTCCGCGCACGGCGCGCGACCCGGCTATCTGGCGTCCTCATCCATCCAAGTGGTCCGTACCTGACCATTGACCAATCCGGTGGGATATTTACCTCTTTCAGGCGCGATGGAATTGCGTATCGTGAAGCCGAGCTTCAGCTATACCCCCGGCCAGTGGTTGTTCATTCAGGTGCCGGAAATATCGCACTTCCAATGGCACCCCGTGGGTCCTGGTTTTAGTTATCCCACCGCGGTGCTAATCGAATTGGATGGAGCAGTTTACCATTACTTCGGCACCGAAGGACCCGTACATCTCGGTCCACATCCGTCAAGTGGGCGACTTCACGCATGCCCTGGGCGAACGCCTCGGCGCCGGCCCCGACGTCGTTGCTCGGATGACGGCGGAGGCCATGAGCGGCGCCGATAAACGCGACAGCCGGAGGTCGCGCGGCGACTTCGTAGAGCTCGACTTCGCGGTCAACGCGAACCTCCCTACCGTCAGGATTGATGGACCGTTTGGCGCGCCTGCCGAAGACGTGTTTAACGTCCAGGTCGCCGTTCTGGTGGGTGGAGGAATCGGTTCATAAACCTTTTTAGGTGTTGGTTTTGTGCTTATTATAGGTAATAGGTGTTACCCCGTTCGCATCGATTCTCAAAGACATGTATTACCGACAACTCGAGAACCGTCTTGGCTCCCTTCAACGCGTGGAATTTTTCTGGATCTGCCGCGACGCCCCATCCTTCGGGTGGTTTCAGAGCATCCTCGCGGAAGTTGAGGCCGCACAAGCTGATCGTAAGTTGAGGCCGCGCCTGGTCTGTACGCGCATCTTGACCATATTTTTCAAAGCAAACTTCCTTCGCATCAGTATTTACCTCACGCAGAAGATCAATGAAGATATGTTGTGGAATATCGTCGTCAACGACGCCGGTGCCGAGTATGATCCGCTCACGCTCCTGCGTACGCGTACGTTGTTCGGGCGCCCGGACTGGATGTCCATCTACGGGCGATTGCGCTGGGCGATTGAAGGTGGAGACTATTTGCCTGGTAGTACCGCGCAGCTGCAGACCAAAGTTGGGGTATTGTGTTTTTTTCTTTGGTTCAGTGACATATCGCTCAGTGTGCGAGTTAGACTTATTTCTGTGGACCCGCACCGATCGGTAAAGATATCAAAGCTGCCGCATTGTACCACAGCGGGCCCACAGTCAACTTTTCTTTTGCGAAAGTAGGACATGGTATCACCCACTTTATCCTGCTGACCGTGACCTTCTCAGGAGCACTTTTGATAAGAAACTATGTACAGCAATTGGATTGGCCCGAGTCGCATATCAGGTCGTATGTATTATTACTACAAGAGCGCCCCAGGGCGCGAAGCGCCCTCTGAATTTGTGGAAACCATATTGAATGTCGGCCCCTAATTTTTCCTAACTTCAGGGATGTAAGCTGGTCAGTACTTTAAAAGGCTTCGACAGACGCCATAATTTTATGAGGCGGGTGATTAGAGAGTTCGACAATGCGAAATTGAAGCAGGAATGTCAAACAAAACGACGTTCAGTTTTGTACGGGAGTAGATAACAATTAATTCCTTCGGAATGTTCAACCGTCAGTCTCAACAAATTCGAGGGTATCCTCACAGATGGATGTTCGGAATTGGGAAAACGGTGAAAAGAAGAGAGTCACTTGCACGAAATTATTGCATGCATAAATCAAACATCATTGCTATCCAGATGCCGCTCCTGAACAAGTCACCCCGAGCGAGTCGTCGATATTTGAGCACTGGACCTGAGCCGTACCGCTGGGCGGTTTGACAGTGAAGTTCTTGAGCACAACAAGGCATGTAGCGGGCGAGGCACAATTGAGGTTGGCAACGACGGGGCTGAACTTGGTCGACCTGAAATTGACTCAGCATAAACTGCGTGGTGTGAACCAACCCACACCTACGTCGTTCCCGCAAAATTCTGGAACGTAACGCCCGTGAGTTTATCAGAGTTTGCGACACAGTTTGTTGTGGAGGCAGCGTTGTAGCAGCTCTGAATCTGAACGGCATAGTCGCAATTGGTGATCGTGATGTCGGACCAGGTGACATTCGAAACTGTTGCGACCCCATGGGTGGACCCGCCCTCTTGTTAACAGAATTCAGAAAATATTTGAGCGTCGCGCGGGAAATGATTCACCATATAACTTGATTCCAACAGCTTTTGCTGAATTAATCATGGTCGCGGGACCAAGAAACGCGTTCGTCACCTGAGGTCTGTCTCAATCATGATTGACAGCTCTCGTGAACCACTCACAGAATCGGTGGATCCAGCCCACTCCCAAGGCTCCCGACGGACAGACCATGGGATCCTGTGCACGTTATTCCGCTGATGAGTGCGAAATTTGATCCTTGGCGATTTTAATCAGAAAGAAATAGAGAAGCATACGACGTCTTTACTTACCTGCTTTGAGGGCTACGCAATCATCCTGAAGGGCATAAATAAAATGATTCAGAAAACACGAACTATGCACCTGATTGACCACAGTGGTGTTCCTGACAGTCACAAATGTACTGGATCCTATGTCAAAGCCGTCGGTGTTCTTTGCTGTTGCAGTGGGGTGGACGTAGCGTCCATCCTCAGAGAGTCGTATAAAATATTTGTTGAGGCGCCGCTGACGGAGTGGAAAACGTTCGCCGGATTTTTGAACCGAAGATTGGAAATTGTGATGCTCTTGGATGCACCGGTAATCGACACCATGTCGGTCGTGCATATGAACTGTTCGCAGCGAACTCTAAAGAGAAAATTCATCACACAGTCGGCAACATGTATGGTGGACTACCATCCAGTATGGTACTCCATTGCCATCTACGATTCCTGTACCAGTGACCGAGTGCATTTTTGCTCCGGTAATGCCAGAAATTGAGATGACTGTTGACTTGCCGTTCCAGAAGTTAAGATCTTCAGACATTTTAAGGGTACCCTCAATTTGAAAATCGCAGTTCACGCCTATAGGAAGGCTGAGTCAAAGAGATCATGAGCGTCAAGGTGGAAACTCACATCCAGTGAAGTCAAGAGTACTCCGAATTGCGTAGGTCTTCCCTACAGGTATAACGATAATGCCACCATTACCACAAGATTTAAATGCGGCTTCAATGGCAGGTACATCATCCGTCCCTGCGTCCCCCGCTGACGCAGGGGTACATGTGGCCCGCTTTGTGACCTGCGGGGTAGCCAACACCTGAAAAACGGGGAGAATGAGAACCAAAATTCGAGCACACAACGATATCATGGGAAGGGTGAAAGTCGATCTCTTTGTTCGTAATATATAAGAGGTTCTTGAGACGTTCGGCGAATGCAACCGAGCACATGTGATCTTCCGGTCAGTTCTCGGATGTTGCCTTGCGAGCCGCCACGAGTCACGCACCCTGGCGGTCCGCTGGCTCACTGAGCAGGTCAGCCTACTTGCGGAACGGCTCCCCTGCATACAGAAGTACGCAAAGAAAATTAAAAACTAAAACCGGAGGATCCTGATCAATCCGGTCCATGTGGTGTTCAAAAGTTGAAAACGGATCCTTCTCAAATTCAACCTAGGTTGTTCCACGCTAGCTTTCATGATGGAAAACTGCGTTCTCGTGGGATCTAGGAGTAGTAGAATTATTCGTCGTAGGCCTACCCATAACTCGGACTTGTTGTCCTGATCCTTAGTAGCCAGAAATATGCGCTGCAGTTGTGCGAGCATGCTCTACAATCCACGAAGCGTCGGCGTTCCAAATCAACCTCAAAGCTACTGGTGATGGCGCTGAACAGATATTCAAGTTGTCGGGTCTCGTTCCTATCCATGTCGTTTTTAGGAGTGCTCTTGCGTTATTTGATCGTTCTGGATCATAGGCCACAAGCCATCCAGTGCTGTGTCGTCGAAGAGACGAAAGGGCGGTCAGATTACAACCCTACCTGGTGGACACAGGATATGTCGGATCGAAACGAGTAGAACAAATTCGTGGCCGACCGTGCCTAAAGATTGCAATTTCGCACCTTTGGACGTGATCTTGTCGCGCGGAATCCGGAGCCGCTTGTGAGTATTTATACCTGTCACTGAGCGCTATGAAGTTCGAACTGTGTTGACACCATAAATCAGTCATATGTTGCAAATCTCAATCGATGGATATAGGGAGAACCAAGTGTCCCGGCAACTTTCATTGACCCGTCATAGGTACGTACCGATAGCCCAATTCACAGGGATATTCGTGGCGTTGTATTCGTAAAATGTAGGCTTGACTCTTCGGTTTCCCAACGCATCTTCAGCTGCAGATGCTAGCTTGATAAGCGTCGGTTCACTAAAGGCTGTCCCGACGAACGAGAGGCCGAACGGTGTGTCTGAAATAAACCCATTTAGCCATGAGTATCAAACCAAGAAAAGGAACAGACGCCATTCGTCGATTCCAATTGGCTACGTGCACGTCAGAGGGGAATGGATTTCAATTATTTGTTGCACTCACAACAGTGATGATGGGGTACCCAGCCTGCGCAGGGATATTGGTTCCCGCCCCGTTATCGTCTGAAGGGATTAACAAGGCGTCCAGATGCACAATCCGTCCGTCGGACATGACCGGGTTAAGTGCATAATCGATTCCCTCTGCGCGGGACGTGCGACGGCACCATGTCTGGATACAAAACATCAATAGAGAGCCAGAGTCGTCGGGGCCGACTGACAAGTGCTTGTTTGTAGGTCGAGTTTTCGATTCCTTTCGTCGACATGGATGCAAGGAATCCGTCTTGTCCGGAAGCAAAGGCGGCCGAGATATCCTGTCGGTACATGTCGGCCATCTCTGCCAATGCACAAGGCCAGGGAAGCTTACAGGCTTTCCACCCTCGCTGGCCAAATTTCCTGGAGCGTCGTTGAAGGCGACAAGATCCTCAAGTGATCGGATTGTGGTATTTCCGAGTTCCGAGAGGTATGCTCGGAGGTTGTTATAGAAGTCGACCTACGGAAGCGATGAGTATCAAAATAGGCATGTCAAGGAGCACTGACATTGACCACTGTGATTTCGCTTTGATTCGCAGGGCCATAAGCCCAGTTCCATCTATTTTTCGTTAGGATCTTACAATCAATCCAAACTCGAGAATAAAAGCCAACCCTGTTGGAGACACGATTTCCTTCAAAAAATCAATCGAGTCAATTAACTCTCGACAATTGAACCTTTCACGTTACCTTGACGTGTTTATAGTTGGTATTATTGTATACTGGGTATTAGCCTAGGTCAATAGGAAAAAATCTCTCGAGGCCAGAATACCTTCAACGCCATGCTGAGGACAGACAACCAATCGTGAACACGGTTCGAAGACCATATTAGAGTATAACAACCTGTTTGAGAATTTCGACAGCCTCCAGCAGTGCTGGAATTTGATGGCTGGTTGTGGTTCCTTGCCTGCAGCAATTTTAAATCCAAAAATCGATAACTCGGAGGGACTCGAGAATACGTACCATAACCGCTCCCACGGGATTCCGACCTTGGTGCATGTCAACCGTGTATTTCGATATGTGAGTAGTATTGCCAGGACGGACTTTCATTCCCTTCAGCACATTCTTGCTTGAAACGTATTGAACGTAGTCTGAAGCACGACTATCACAACCAAATAAACCTGTGGATTCAATCACGTACTGTCTGGCGTCTTTCCTAGCTGTTCCAGGGTGGCATCGTCTCTCCAATCGAAACCCCAAATAGCGTCGAGCGCATACGCCGCATCCTCAACGGTTCGACCAAAGGTCCCTACCGTGTCCTGGTGCCCACTCTCGGTATGACCCACTCCGACTTGTCAAACCAACAGTCGGCTTGATGCCAACGATATTCGCGCGCTCAGCTGGAGAAATGACGGATCCATCTGTCTCCGTTCCATACGCGACGGTTACCATGTTCGAGGAAACAGCATGGCCACCTGAAGGGGTGTATGTGAGGTGACGCGCAATGCGCATTATGGAGCGTACTTCCGGAACTGGATCCACCAGGTTCTTGCGTCAGGTTGTAAGAATTCCGAACCTCGAAATGATTAGGCATTTGAATGATTTCCTGACCAAGCAAGAGAAGGTTTAAAGTACCTGACCCCCCCTATGCAATTCTGTCAAATGGATAAAAGAAATGCCAAAAAAACGTACCTGGCGCTGTAACCCTCGGAATAAGAAGAGCTCCGCATGTCCGCCCATTCACTCATACCTGCATGGCCAAGGATGACGGCACCTAAATCTTTTGAGCCAAAAACCCGTTTGGGCATGAAGGGTCATACCAGCCTCCGGAGCAAATAAACCACATGAGCGTCGCGCGGTACAATGCTCCCTATGAGCGCAAGAGAGCCAGCAGTCGTCTGCATTTTGTCGGCGGTTGCAAAGTTGTCTTTGACCAGGACAACAATTCCATGCATGGGACCACGTTTTTGCCCGCCTTCAGTTCCCGATCCAGCTCATCGGCAATTTCCAGTGCATCCGGATTTAATTCCATGACGGCGCTGAGAAAGCGGCGGTATTAAGAAGCAATCATGTAGAGGGGGCGTATTGTACTTCACGTAGGGATCGATCTGGGAATCCTGGCAAGATAGCACGAAACCACTTGGCGCACCGTCAAAACGCCTTCAGAGTACCATCTTTGTATCTGAGCAACCCCCGCATCGTCCAGCGGATAACCGTGGCAGGCCTCCATCGGAAATGGCTGGACATAGTGAGTGGGATTCGGTAAGAGATGGCGTTCGTAGCCTGCGCTGAGAGAACAGACAAGCCAGAGAGAATAAGCCCTATCCATGAGTGCAGCATGTGGAAGATAGTTGGAATCTGGACGGTTGATCAACAAAGATCAACAGGTTTAAAAGACTTGGTCAGCAAAGATCTATGTTACGGCATCCTTGACGACATCCGAGGTATCGTACAAATGTTGAACTAGAAATACGGGACGAAAAATTGGACAACCATACTATTCGAGCACGACCAGAAAAGGGACTCAATTGACAGAGGTGATGGATTAAGTTCAAGAAAAATAAATTCCAAAAGAAATTCAGGAAAATTACAACAGAGGTATCATAAGGAATGGCATGGCATAATAAGAAGTTGGGAAAAAATAAGATGCTGGGCCGTGCGACTCAAACATGAAGCACGACACGTTTCTTCACTGGTTTAAGCTTTTCCTTGTGAGGCTGCACGGCTTTACTGGGGGGTCGAGGAGTGGGCTTATCCGCCTTACCGACGAAAGCAACCTTTTTAGACGGGGTCCGCTGGCCTTTAGGTACGGGGCGTTTGCGCTTCGACGGTGTCTGTGGTTGGCAGTCTGCTGATATAGCGCGCTGAGAGGGGCGCGAGACTCTCACAGAGCGGCGTAGAAACTCGGCGGTGGGGCGGACTAACCCATCAGGTACGTCGCGGGGCAAAGAGGAGGGGAGGATTTGGGAGCCAGCTTCAGCGGTGGAAGTAAAAGCCTGCGTCTCGTCATCCTCAACGGAATACATGGGTTCCAACTCGTCGGCGGAGACCGGTCTCCGGCTCGGAAGCGTCATCGTTCACTTCTTCCTCCGTATCAGAGTCCACGACGGTCTCTGATTCGGATTCATAGCCCGCGTCGCTGTCTTCGTCCAACGGAAGGTACTCGGGTGGCATATTGTACACGCACGAGTCGCGGAGGGCACTGCTGAAGCCGAAATCGAACCGGCTGTCGGTGGCCATTGCCCAGGGCTCCACTTCATCACTGAGCTCGTCGCCAGTCATGCTGGTGAAGTTGGAGGCGAGTGAGTCATTCCGCTGCAACGGGAGTGGAGCAGCCTGCTCGTGCTTCGCCTCATTCACCGCGCTCCAGATAGAATCCGAACGCCGAAGCTGAGGCTGCGACGAGACATGGAACCAAAGAAGGAATCATTCATGGCGAAAGATCCGCCGAAGAACTGTATGAAAGACAAGATAACTAACGGCAGAAAGAGCGGAAATTCTTAAGCACGTACATCCATAGAAGTGCGGCGATAGACGCTGGACGGCTCAACGTTAACGTGTCCCAGTCCAATTTTTTCACGTTTAGGTCCTCGGTGGCATCAGTTATTTGATGTAAGCCCGTCGACGTGTATTCAGTGCCTTCTTGGCCAATAGTAATCAGAGGAGTAGACATTGGGACAAGAAAGAAGGGTGGCAAGTTGGCTGTGAAATATTAAACTCGACCTGAGCGAGTTATAGGTCTAGGAAGGAGGGGAGGAAAATGGTGGCGCGACTAGACCGTTGGGGTATTTATTTGCGAAGAACAATGAGGATGGCCACCAAAGCGCCAACCTTCCTAATTGGGAGTTCTTGAGCTTTGACTGATCCACTCAAGGAGGGCATTGTTTATCCACATGACGGACCATACAAGAGCCTGCTTTTTAATGGTGCGTTCCCCGAACCTAATTCATTTGCTGAGAGGCTTCACTGGCGAGCCGAGAAATGGGCCTAGTCAACTCGTAGACCTGCATTCAAAAGGTTTGACCAAAAGACTGCGCCAGATTTATATAAACTCCCCAATGTATCTCATAAATAATACGTCCTACGTCAACTTGAAGACTTTAATTTGGGGTCAATCAATAATCCAAACATGCGCATTTCACTCAGCCCTGTTTTACAGCGGCTCATCCAGCCGCGCCCTTTAATTCTCGCGTCGAACGGTACCGCAAGCCACACATCTGAAGAGACTCTGAGTATATATTACTTGTGAAAAATCGAACGCGTCCGACATACTTGTAGACTATTTGTGCCGCGTGAGTGTTAACTGAGTGCCATCAGAGAAGTGAGACTCACAAATAGTCATTGGTTCATCGGCAGAGCGAATTTGCAACTGATTGAAGTACGCGAATCCGTGGCCACATTTTTGACACTCGACTATCGGGAGGAGGATCAGTGTTTTCCTTGTAAAACGACATGCAAGTCGGCATTGACCTTCAGTTCGCGAAGCGCCATCTGCAAGCTCCTGGAGTACGTCCCTGATTGCCCCAGCGCGTTTAGTATTGAGGTAGACGCGAGATGTGTGCTGTGAATGCAGCCATGTTTGTCGCAGATTTAGGCGGACGAACAGCGTAGTACTACCTGCTTGGTTATCGGAAATTGATACGGACAAGTTTGACAAGCCCATTTGTTGACCCCAGAGGAATCGTTTATGACGAGTAGATTAGCGCAGGACGGGCAAAACAACATGACGCGCAGGCAGAAGGAGGGTGCACAAAATTGCCATGATGGTACCCACAGTGAGTCACACAACTTTTGAAGCGAAAGTTACATACTTAAGCTTAAGCGCCGGAGTTAAACTAAGCGCCCTCCATTCAACTCCATCATTCAACCAAAGTTAAGCACAAAAAATTCAACTGTGACATTCCTCGTCTGAAGTCACTGCTAGATGGTACACAGAGGCTGAAAAACATATTGCGGGAAATTTACACTGCACTAGAAACCTTTCAGGCCACAGAAATCGGGAGCCCCATGGCCTTCCTGCCGAGCGGTTCCTCGACGTCCTCGTCGTTGCCAACCCCACAAGTCCAACACCAGTGATCGCCACAGGGAAGTCTGGCGGCGGCACGCCTTTCAAGAAGTCATCTTTCTGGCGCTCAACATAACGCGCATTCGCAGGCGTCAGCGGGACCGCCGGGATGTACATCACTGACCATGGCTGGGTCAGTATTCAAGAGGTAAGGACAAATTATGTTCGCACCGGCAGAGTCCTCGGAGCCCGTGTGCTCCTCTTCAACCGAGTGCACCACATCGCAGTGCCAGAACACGGTGTCGCCGGGATTGACTGCAGGGACGGAAGTCATGGTTACGTCGAGAAAGAGATGCTGTTTCTTGATGAGTTTTTTGGGTCTCACTGTGATGAGGTAACGCACCGGGTGCAACTCGGTCGTCGGACGCGGGCCCCCGAAGCCGTTTTCGCGTGGGAAGATACCAGGAAAATCGGGGGTTGACATGTCTATTTTTCCTGGTCAGCTCACAGTATATATTAAAATGTTTCATGTACCGAATGCCCAGTTTTTGGCATCGAGTATTTCCTTGGATTCAACGGCAACAAGCGGCCGGAAGAACGGACGGAGGATGATGTAGGCGTTCGAGAGGAGGACATCGGGAAAAACTTTGAGCGTTCCTTGCCTAGGACCCGTTTTGCTGTTGAAAGCTAAATGTCAGAGCAGTGGTGCAAGCAGAAACTACAAACCTAATGGCGAGCCAGCCCTGGAATGTCCTGAATACACTTGACTAGCATAATTTTGAAATTAAAATGGGTATCCCAGAGGGAGACAAATCGCACCTGGTTGGGTCTACGGTACAAGGACGTCCGTGCTTCGAGGCGGGGTTCGAGCGCGTACGGATCATGCTTCGACCACGCTCCAGAAAGGATGTCTGCAAAGCAGGCGCGGAAATTCTCATCCTCCCAGCGCTCGATGCCGCCACCTGCAAGACATTCAGCGAAATTATGTATACATAATATGCAAGACGTGCCGTCGATGTGCGGGGGATGATGACTCCATTGGATTCCCGGGTGGCGAATCCGGAAGCGGTCCGCATAGCTGAGAGGCGTCGCGAGGTCCACGCCGTCCAACTTCTGCCCGGACTTAGCGTGGTATAGGTTGTTGAGCCACGTCGAGGCCGCAAGCATATTGGGATGAGCACGCGCTTGGATCTGCGCCTTAGTCCAGCTTCAACAGGGTCAGAAAATGGGTAGGAAATCGCATCGATTGCATACTAGAGATGGAAGAATTGCTTATCCTCTTCCGGGACTCCTGGAAAAATCGGTTCACATAAATGACGCCGGAAAGACTGGAGCAGCGCAAACCGTCGGCTTGAGGATTGGCCTTGACGAACTCCTCAAGACTTGTCTTCCACGCTCGGGCCTGGTCATCGTCCACAACATCTTTGATGACAACCGTGCCTTTGCGTTTGATATCAGCGATTTGCGCCTCACTCAGCTTGTCCAGATCTGCGAAAGACACTTGGGGAATGTACTGGAATAGAGTCAACGTCGTCGTTCCATGAGCTCAAGATTAAAGGTGAATTTACAGCAGAGCCCTCCTTCGCAATGGTTTTGGTAACCTTGTCCAACTCAGCGAGAACTTCACTCCATGCATTGGTAATATCCTGTTCAAAATTCGGGTTAGCTGCAGCAATTGAGCGCTTGATTTCCGTGAATCGGGGAGGAAGCTGTGCGGCCATTGTGGGTCGAAAGATGTTGAGGTTGCCCTGAGGTTACAATGAGGCTGGTATATAAGAGCCGGCCATCGGCCCGAAGCAGTATTCCCGAGGTATCACCGAACCGTCATTTCAGCCTTTTCAAATTTAGAATGACTGCCGTGGACGCCGCGCCCCAGTCAGTGCTTATAGGTTGGGTTACGAGATCGTGGCCTGATTTACTCTGTATTTCGGCCTCAGACAGCTGGTCAAAAAAATTACGGTGCGTTGGCGCCAGCAATTCGAGCCAAATTCCAGCGCACAAGTTCGGACGGCTCTTCACAGCTTTATTCAAGGTTAGTGCAGCAGGACAGGCCCCCGGTCACTACCTTCGGCCAAAGCAACGCCCAGGCCCCATTTCGTGTCTGGAAGATAGAATTCCACGTGGTGCTTCATGTGACGAGTTGAACATGGTTGATTTGCAATTTGCGAAGCCGCGGCGCGCAAGCCGCTAGGCGAGCAACATGCCAAGAACAGAAGCCAAACGCGCGCCGCGAAAATATATATATTGGATCAAGTATCGTAGGCGGGGACCGTTTAATGGATGTTCTATTATATATCTTATCCCCTCTACTTTTGTTACCGACATGCATCGACCCATAAGTCTTTGACTGCCGCCCAATATCTTTCTGGATAGACGCGGGCATGGCCTACATGGGGGCTGTTATCGAAACACAACTTTCTCACGTCGAGCCCATCGCTCGCAGAGCGGGAAGCATGTACTTCCACATCGACGGACGGAATCATCGTGTCCACTTTCGAGTAAATGTATAGTCTTGGAGAGCGTTTGTCGATCCACGGCAGGACGCGGGGATTTCTGAGCAGAGCCATCATGGTTAGAACTGGGTTTGGCCGGTTCATGATGTGACCGACGATCCACATGCAGACGTAGACCAGGACTACAACGCCGTTAGCTAGTAGCCTGACCAGAGTATTTCTGATTGGGCTCGTCACGGCGAGCATTACTTTGTCAACAGTCTCGCCGCCGGGGGCTGAATCAATGATTAACGCGCTCGGGGGTCGAGAAGTCTGAGTATTGCTGGTTTTGTGAGATGAAAGGATCCCAGCCAATGCGACAAGATGGAAGGCTCCGCCTGGTACGTATGTTAGTGTAGGATCAGGTCAGAATACTCGGATTTGTCACCATTAGAAAAAGTGTGAGTCAATATGCGCTGGCGGCCATCTAGACATTCAAGTGCCTCTAACGCCTCGATAACAGGCTTGTAGCGGGCTTTCTGTTCCGCATACTATGAGATAGTTTGACATTTAGAGAAAACCAAAATACGTACGAGACCGCTGGGGGTCGTCCAGAAGAAGGAAAGAGAGCTTCGGATCAAGATTATCGTGACGTTTGGATAGATATCTCTATACTTTGCAGTGTATTTGTGCAGGTGAGAGAGTTTCGCTGACATCCAACCGAATATAAGAACGACCCTATGAAGTTCCAGTCAGTGTCTTGATTTTGGGGCGGCAGTAATTCGTACGTTGGATCTGTCGAAGATGAGGCATCAGAGACTGGCCTTTGAATATAGGCATGCTGCCCAAGGGATACAAAGCCTCCAACGGACGACGACGCCATTTGTAAAGAGCTGGGGTGACACGTCGCTTAAACTTTGTTGGGGCAATCCAAGGGCAATCTGCTCCGCTCGGGCCGGCTCGGAGAGCCGAATGGGGTTCATATTCAACTTTAACATGTGAAACAAAAACAAGTACATTGCTGACATTTTACCCGGTGTTTCAGCTTCCCAGCTCTCAGTTGGGAAGTTGATAGAGGCACGAATTCGCGGCCTGCGAGTTACATGTCGAAATTTAGGCGTCGTAGAGTTTCTTCCAGTGAAACATCTGTTGGAATACGATTTGCATGTGCGCGCACTGCTCTGCGGCGCACTTTGCTACCAGGTCCCCGCCCTTCGTTCCTGCTTTCTTGTTACTGTTCCTGTGCCCGACAGACTTGATTCGTACCTTAATTACTCTTGGCTAGTACTTACTATGTCCTGTAGCCAGCAAAGAATTCCCCGCGCGTTTGCAAGGGGTTCACTGCTAATACTGGATTGCTCTATTGATTCCAACAACATCCAAAGCAAGTAAGCATTTGCTGCGCTTCTCTGGCCCTCCCTTCAAACAAATGTAAATTAATGGCTTCTACCACAATATGATTGTCGAGCTGCTCAAATGACGCAAAATGGTACAAACTTCATCAATGTGAAGTCCACAGTGGCCATGTTCCATCGGTTTCCGCTGCGGACCATTGGATCGGGAATGGCTTCCGGCATGAGGTCAACTAATGTCGCTCGGCCGGTTGCCAGCTCGGAAATGAGAAGCCGATATCAAGCCGATTGGTTTATGCGTCGGCAAGCCGCCATTGATTGTTCAATGCCAGCTCCTGCCGGCGAATAAAGGATATAGATCAAAGATCTTAAACATGAAACACTGCGCGTTAAACTCATAGCTTTCAACGAGGCGGCCTTGACACTGGTGAGACAAGTCATTCCGGCTTTCTCAACCATTCATAGTTGAACCTATTATTCACGCTTTCAGGACCTTTATCTAAACTAGTTGCGAGACCCAGTACTACTCGGCATTATCAAAAGTAACCGGGCACTCCGGAATAGTTTACCCAGCACTCCGTACCTTGCGTAGTAATGCCCAGATTTTCTGTGACTCGTGAGGAGATGCTGCCCGGGATATCTATGACAAAACTGAGGACGATTGTGCTTTTTATGGCTTAAGAATTGATGTTTATTTGAGAGTTTGGATAAACGGCTGATTTTCCGTCCGCTTAATTTACTCACAGAGGAGTACAACAAGACTTTGGACCTCTGATACTTCATGAGGGACTTCCTACAGGTCAATTGAAATTCTTTAAGTCTTAAAGTGAGAAAAAGTCTTGACCAGAACATCACTGAGGCAGGAATACCGCTATTTCATAAATTTGATATTCCACTGTATATGAGGGCTCAAAACTCACAGTCCAACGTTCAAGTGGGGGTCAAACACATCCTAGATCAGGTTCCTATCCATAGCAATATCAAAAGACTTCGTTATGTGCCGATAAAACCGAATGCCCGGTTACTTTTGGTAATGCCGAGTGGTACTAGTCCTATTCGAGATTCATAATACAGTTGAATAATTACTATACAGTCTTCTCATTGTCCTCCCTGATTAGCAAAACAGTCTGGAGTGGCAATTCCACCTGACGAGAGCAGCGCTGCATCTTCTCGTCCAATTCCTTGCGGACCTGCTTTCCGCGGATAACAAAAACGGACAGGGAGACTGCCATAACGAACGCGCCATTGAAAATTAGCGCCCGGTGCATATTGAGCGGGGGGTGGCCATCCAGTCCAGCCCGCAAGGCACTTTGTGCTGCAGCGATGTTTAGTGCCCGCCGAAAGTGAGTGGATCAATACCGAACCTTGCACGAAAATGATTTCGAATAAATTTACGCTAGGAGAAAGGAATTATTCGAGAACTAGGCGTTTGGAAAGAGATACAGACATGAACCATAACAAGGCAGAGCTTCCTTGTGCATTCCGTGTCACTTCGCAACCGAGTTCCAGGGCCACAGGAAGAAGTGTCAACTGGGTTGCACAGTTAGCGGTAATGGAGAGCAAACACAGCGACCCACTTACAGACGATGCACCTATGACTGCCATGATAACAAAAAGGGGGGCGGTGTTGTGGGGTCTCACTGCCGACCTGGGATCAACGGGGTACGCCTCTCATTGGAAACACGATCGTACCAGCCCAGATCAAAGAAAACCCTGATTATATTCCGTGAGTCGAAATCACACAGGACGGATATAAAACCAACACATACATCCACCGGCAATGATCGGAACTAGGGTTTTCATGGTGCGAGCCAGGTGTGAACTGCAAGGCATATATCAGATCAACTCAATGCGAAATGGGCAATGACCGACGTGAAGACTCTGTCAAATAGCGGCGCAGTCACCGCTGCGGCGGCAATTCCGCACAGCAGCAGCGTGGCGCCCATCAGTCCAGCATCGTGGTCCGAGTAGCCCTGCGGAGCCTGGGGAGCCAAGTTCGAGGGACACAGATATGTGCAAGTTAAAAACAAGCGCGAACCATAATTTGCCCCGAAAGAAGCGCGAACGCGTTGGACCTGCAAATGTTCGGAAAAAGTATCATGAGAAGCGCCTGAGGAGTGTTTTTGCTCACGATGCCACCAGAGTGCCGAAAGCGAGCAGGAGGACGATAAAGTCTATTCGTTCTCGAAGTTCCATATGGGATTCAGGCGTAGTTTCTTTGCCAAGCAACGCTCGGATAAGAACAGAGAGGGATGGAGATTTTGTTGAGCCCGAATACGCTACATAGATAAGGTGAATTTATGAACCGCACCAAGATTTCGGGAGGACACACTGGGTGGCGTCGGAGGGGCGTCGTCGATAAGCAGAACGAACGGCGCGACAGCTGATGAGACGATAGCTTCACGGACAAGTGAGTGCCACATGTTTCGGTCGATAGTATGAAACTTTACCTAACCCTAAAATCTGGCAAGGATATTATATTCCGGTATAATTTTATACGCGTCATTGACAGGTACCCACCGACTGCCGAACAGATGCAAAGCGTGAGGAAATGAGCTGGGCAATGGCACCGCCGACGGGATTGGCTAGACGAACCAAGAGTTAGAGGCCGAGCCGGGAGTGAGATGCAGAAATGACGGACCTACAGCGATCACCATCGTCGCAGCTGTCCGTCCTCTGAGGTCAAACCAGGTTTGCGAATATTTGGGTGCCAGGACAAGGAAGACAGGCTGCGATATTGCGCTGAACAGCTGTCCCAGAATGACAAGGGCGTAGGATTGTCCCGGGGAGAGCGAACGACTGGTCCCCGCGTATCTAATCCAGGCTGCGGTCACCATGGATCCGGCCCCGATGAAGCACTACAGTATGCTGACTGAGGCGCACAAAAGTATCGGATAAAGCATACACCCACAGATTTTCGTAATCCAAAGCGCGTAGCGAACGCTGGAATGGACAGAACGACGGGCATGCATGTGCACGTCATAATGTTCCCAAGCCAGTTAATTCGATCCAGGGTATACCCAAGCTCACTGGACGCTAAATAATAGAATAGTGAGGAGGAAATAAACGGGAATGTTTGGTGATAGACTGAATAACCTTGATTTGCTATGGAGCCAAACCACGGCCGGGGCCATCCGCTAACGATGTTCAGTATAATCTGAATGAAAATAAGATATGACGACGAAAAGGTCAGACAGCCAATGAAACGACGGGCTCACTCACAAAGCCTGCTAGTCCGAGAAAACGCTGCCGGTATAGCCTGTACTGTGGAATATCGATTTGCGACGTCGTCCTGACTACTATCTCAGCAGCGACCTTGTCCTCTGCTGTATCGGACATTAGTTTCGACAATGAAAGCGCGATGTGGGTCCTGGGGCCATAGCCACTTTGGCGCGTACTACTATACTAGTTTGATACTAGTGCCTAACATTTGATGAATATCTCCGGCCGCGCCACAAGTCCGACAGTCGCCGACTGCACCGCCATAAATGCCATTGCCGACTTTGACAGGTTGCATTACTGTCATTAGTATTGTCCGCTCTAGCATGTCACGCCACACAGCCTTGGGCAGAGACCATAGCTCGAAAGTTGAACGACTCAACTGCACGCGTTCAGGCACACGTAACAACCATGTTTTACGACGCAATGACATGGCAAATGGATGCGTCTCAGGGAAAAAAAGGTACCTGTTTAGAAACATTCAATTCGCAGAATAGAGGCTATTCATGGGATGCTATACGCCAACCACGCCTCTCCCATCTGCTCATCTCCGCCCACCCAGCGGCTGACAAGTCGAGACACGGCAGTTTTGGCTACCCAGCCCGCAATAATAATTATGGTGGTGAACCCGGGATGCGAATCCAGAACCACTGGTAGCATTAAGCTGGAGATTGAGCAAACAAGAAGGTGCGCACCACGCAAGCCAAAGCCGGCAGACATTCCACCGAGTACGTTGCGCACAACCCACTCACGATCGACTTTGTCATCGCCGAATAGCTGCAACGCGTATGGGCTGGATCGAGGAGGCGTGGACTCAGATGAAGGACGCCAGATGGTGAGTAGGAAGAGAAGGAACAGTTTTGTCAGGGAGGAGTAAAATAACGTGAGTGGGATCAGAGAGAATCGAAATTCGCGCCGGATGTCCGACATGGGACTGCGGGAATTGAACCAGTCTACGATCCCCAACACAACGTAGCAAGAGAATATCACGCCAACATGGAATGCCACCGTTTCTTGAGACAATGTCAGTCTCAGGCACCTAGAACCAATACCTTGCACTGACCGACTGAAACCCCTACGAACGTCCGAAAAAGTGTATCATATTCTCTTCGGTCCATGGTGAGATATTTGACAGCTGGTTGGGGTCTGCAGTGATTAATCGACCTGTAACTTTAATCACAAGAATGACCTACTTAAATGACTCCATCTGATGACTGCGCATTTTCAGTCAAAGATTGATGAATTGGACGTTCAATTGACGCACAGGCATCCACACATATGAGAGGACCCCCAAACCGAAAGATAGTCAACCACCGCATCTATGTGATTTGGTTAGATACAAGGGTGAAAGTGGGGTATTAATTTCGATGACTGCGTCGTAAATCACGTCCATCGGGTGCTATCAGAACTGGATATGTACCTTTTCTTTCTCTGCTGATGTCTTCCGAGGGGTAGCAGAATCGACAACCGTGCCGGACACGGATCTCCGGGGATCTGCTCCCCGGTTGTAGAGAAGGTGACGGTAGACACCTCTTTTTAAAAGTATAAGATCGAGCAATAGCGTCAATGAATCGTGTTCCACATAAGGGTCTGCTGCAAATGCGTGGCAATTTGTCTGGTTTGATTAGGTAAATGTGTTTTTAAAGAGGAGGTGATGAAACTTACACAGTTTTCTAGCCTAAGGTTATAGGAAGATTCATAGACCGTGTAGAGGAAAGGGACCGAACTGGCACAGGTGATGCAAATCGGCATCGTCGTTTGAGCCAAGAGAGATGATGATTGGTTGAGCTTGTTCTCAGGGGCGTTGAACAACAAACACGTAACAACCACCATGGCTCCTTCCTCCTCCTCGCGCGCTCTGAACGCAATCTTGCCCCAAATCGCGTCGGCTCCATACGAGGCACATCAGAAGGCCCGGACTTTCGCCTCGAGATATACGAAATCCGGACAGTACGATACGGCCATCGACGTTCTTTTCCAAAGCGCGAGGGAGCTATTCAAGGCAGGGCAGTCCGGGAGTGGCGTTGATCTGACTGGATTCTTACTGGAGGTGTATGAAGCCAAAGGGGAAGCTGTTTCTGATGAAAGCAGAGGTGCGTGATCCACAGATTCTGCACGAAGAAAAGTTTAAATGTCTTTTCATTTCAAGGGAGATTGACGCAGCTCATTGCTCTGTCCGGCTCGGAAGGTGCCTGGAGAAAGACTATAATTGATAAATCCATAGCGTGAGACCATATCTGCCGTTCTGGCTGGCCGAAGTGGTCTTGACCGCGAAATCTTAGTTGGTCAGCGAAACGCGGCTCATGTCCTGCAGGCGACTCCGAACTGCACCATTACGTCGGTGAACTGCTATATAAGGGTACGATACCACCTTCCTACACCTGTATGTCGCTCTAATTCCTTCTGTAGAAGGGGCGTTTGAGGCTGCGGAGCTTCATTTGTTGGCGTCGAGCAAGAGAGACAGTGCGCGCCTTCTCGCAGAAATGTTCATCGAGTGGTCAACAGCGGATCCCTCTTCCCATGGTGCATTTGCGCTGCGAGGAACGCTGCCGTAGGTTTTCCCCTTATTTGAATCGCCTTTTGCCTGAGTCGTTTTCGCAGGTACTTGCAAAACGGCAACATACTCGGTGCACGGACCTTCATAACACATTTTGTAAATGCTCTTCCCCGAGCATCAGGCCCGCCCTTGCAAGTTGGCGACGCCGAAGTTATACTGGTCAAAGACCAAATTGTGAACTTTGCACAGCTTGCCGTTCTTACTTGTCAGCGCGCGCAAGGTGAACGGAACAAAGCCGTACGAGAAAGCTGGGTACGACTGTGTGGCACGTATCAAAGTCGAGGCGGGCTGCTGGCTACCGTCGAGGTTCGACAGGTGTGTTATAAACCATTGCGTTAGCACCATAGTTCAAACTAGTTTGGTGCAGGCATTGACTGAACTGTCCACTCTGTACTTTTCCCTTGCGCCTCCGCGTAGTCAATCGGCAAACCCGCTGGGAGATATGATATCTTCCATGTTTGGCGGACCGGCGCAAGCCCAGCCGACGAGACGTGTGTTGGCACCGGCAGGCGTACCATCCGGAGGATTGGACTAGCTCAGGTTATTCTTTCAGCTGAGTTCGAATTGGAAGTTAAATATGAACATGCGAGTCGAAACATAGTGGATTCATTTGTGTGCATAAATATCGATGTTGAATCCCTCCATATATCCCGAGTTATCAACATGACGTCTTGGGGCTGAATGGGAACTTGAGCTTTCCACTCGTCGTGAACAAGCCGTAACCGGGCTGAAAAGGGCTTCAGTGCACATAATTGTGAGTGGATCTTTGATTGCTAACCTCCATGTCTGAAAAGTACTTTAGTACGCATAATTGTGAGTGGATATTTGACTGCTAACCATCGGTATAGATATGCCAAAACCATCCGACACCTCCGCCTGGCACTGCCTTGAAGTCTGAACAGTGCGCATCCAACACTGAATAGTAGTCCTGGCAACAGTGTCAGTATCGGGTTCAAATATATGCAAGGTAACCTACATGTTCGTTTTGCACGTTAGCTACTGCCGAAGGAGAATTTGGCTGCACGCCATCCGAGGTCTAAAACGAGGTTAAATCACATTCATGTATTTTTAGAATGTCAATTACCACAGAAGGCCAGCCGTTCTGAGTAAAATTTGTCAGTTGACGCGAGAAATTGAGGACAACACTTACTTCAGTCAGATATATCTTTTTCCCCTCGCCATTATCGATGAACCAGTCAAGATCAGTCAAGACAATTGGCCACGACTTGTTTGCTGTCGGACATACGTCAGACGAACTCGACATGTGTGAGTAGCACTAAAGGTCCAACCGATTGAGGCTTCAGTAGAGAAAAATGGCAACATGTGTGCATCAATGAGGTCGATTGCATCCAGGACGTCCTGGGCGCCATCATCTTCGTGCTCCTATTTTTGCATGAGAAAATTACAGCAGAATGACGACTAAACGAGCTCACTTGATATCCGTACGCCATTTCGGATATCGTCACAGGGATGCCGACGCTTGTGAGATTTTTTTTGGCAGCCGTTACCTGTGCAGCGAGGACAGGGGGATCCAGAACCTGACAAGGAGTCAACCCGCATCAATCCTAATTCACAACTAATCATACCCAATCGAAGAGAGGCTCGCTCCCAAATTGCAGAACCCGAGTAACAAACTTGGCTTTCGGGTTAGAATGAAGGATCCCCAGCAATGTGTCGCGTCGACCCATCCACTCGTCCGTACCATCAAAACCAAACTGCAATATGGTTCGAGTAAGGTTAAATTTGAACCCCATCAGCGACGACACTCACCCAGATTAACGCATGTACGCCGACTGCATTATGCTTTAAGTACTCATAGTCAAACTTCATTCACTGCTCAACTTACTCCCAGCGCCCCAAGCGGCGTCCACAATATCGTTGCTAGAAGAGTACCTATCAATCAATGTATCAGGAAGCGGCAGAATATCACTTGCTAGAAACCTAAGAATAAATTCAGCCACCCTTCAGTCGGCGGAGATTATTGCAACGCTCACCCGTCCTATCGCAGAATCCGTACATGCGAATATATCGGCTGTTGAAGGTCTGCCGTATCTCGAGGAAGTCGGAGCGGAGCTTACTCAAGCTCTGACCTGGGTAAACATTAGGCCAGTGTCGACGGCGGAGCGAGGGAGGGTATATACAAGCGGTGACCTCGTAACTGAATCCGACAAAACCGTATTCGGTGCTCTTGTCGCACCACCAGTTAGTCAGGCTTGAGGGTGTACTGGATGGCATAGTGAAGCCTGAAACAATAAATGATCAATTGGCTCCAGGAGCCTTCGTATGGCCTACCCAGTGCAGGAAAACAGTTGGGAGGAGAAACCCGGGCTGCATCGATGCTGACTGTACGCGTAGGTTCGTGTTCAAGAGGGTGAGCCTTTACAGCCAGAGAAAAAACTGCTAGGACGTGAAATATGGGGAGGAACACCATCGCTTTCCGGGTGTTCAATGACTTTCATCGCAGGCGTATATAAGGAGTCCTGCAGCCCAGCCATCCGGTTGGGGCAACTAGCATTACGCGTGGAGAAAAGGAGCATATGACAGTATAACCAAACGGAACTACACGCCATGGAAGGGGAAGTGCGGGAACTTCGGATCCATTTGGTGAGAGAGCGGACATTTTGAGTCGCAATATTTCCGAAATAGGAGGCGTTTGAAAGGCATTTCCAGAGCACGCGCGCGGATACAAGTAAATAAAATGTCGTTTCATGCAGCATGACTGACTTAACTCCGCCACAAGAGCAGAAGAGTCCGAACCGAGTAAAAAAAACCTCGTTCTGTGCAGCATGAATGCCTATCAGCTGTACCGCACAAGGACAGAGAGAAGGGAATTAGTTAATCGAAGATCTGATGGCGAGTTCTCATCCGATCACGTGAGAGAAATACACAATTTAAATGAAAGAAATTACAAAAAGGCGCAGGATGGTCCGGAGAATTACATCGAGTATCAATCTACACTGCGTTTGTAGCGGGCCATCATATACCGCGGTTGAGCCACTCCGTCCCCGAAAGACGTCCCGCTGGATACGCTGAGTTTCGGTAATCGTTCGGATATTTGACCGACGAGCCCACGTGGATCCAATGTAAGATGTCTGTCTTCTATAATGGTCTGCGCAACAAACAAAGGGTCATCGGGCGATTTTGTGTGGTCGTCGGTGTCCTGGTGTGGGTTCAACGTCCAATACTTGACACTGCATATCGAAAACGTCAGCATACGTTCAGAAATGAACAAAAAAAGCCCACTGCTTGCAAAGCGCGTAGAATGTACTCCCGAGTAAAGAGCCTAGGAAAGGGCCGACCCAGTACTGTCATTCGACATTTCGTGAGGCGATCTGCTGGCGGATAATGACTGGCAGTGACGTACCACCCAGTGATTTGAAGTAGGGAATCCAGTGACTAGGGCAGGGCCAAAGGAACGGGCAGTGTTCATAGAAGCGCCAGTGTAAAAGGTTGCGAAACTTCCCCAATTATCAGTTCACGGGTGTATACAACACCGTACGATAGTACGCTTACAGGTGGCAGGAGAATAAGGTGAGACCGATTCCAACCTGCATAGAAACCTATTTAAAAACGTGCAGGCCGAGAGGGAAAAAATTCAAATCTACCGGTGCAAACGCCGTGGCTTGGTGCTTTTCGGCGGCCAACATGAGAACGGCGACGACGAGAGCGCAGGTGATGAACATTTCGATAAATACGCCCTGGGCTGGGGTAGTGCCTGGCTGGAGAAAAGTGCTATAACGAAGGTCAGGGTCACCTCCTCCGTGTTCAGTGACAGAGTTCATACTTTACAGACAGAGTTCCGGTGAGTCTCAGTAGAAGTGCAGACGCCAAGATGGAACCCAGAAATTGCGCGATGAAATAGAGAAGCCCGCGGAATGGAGGAAGGATACCGAGCAATACAAGAGAAACCGTGACGCATGGTTGAAGAGACTACCCGTGATGCTGAAATACGCTTATCAGTCCACACATATGGCGTAGTAGATGTCGCACGCACCGGAGAAAATCCAAGCACAAACAACCAAGAGAACCCATACACGTTGAGACGTAACTGTTGGAAGTTAGGACACGGTCTACCTGTCTACAGAATGAGACGCACGAATTCTCTCACATTCGTCACGCCGTCGCTGGTCAGCGTTCGGCAGTCGCTGCTTGAATGCCCCCAGCCAAGAAGGAGAAAGAACATCGTTCCGACTAGTTCTAGGGACGCGGCAATGATATCCTTCCTGATATTGAGTGGCACATGCATTGCGTGAAGGACAACGTTGAGTGCAAACCAGAAGGTAGAAAGAGATACTTGGAGTTGGCGTGGAATTTGGCTTTGTTGGTTGTGATCGATGATCGTCGACCGTTCTACATTTGGTGTCATTCTTCCCGAAATAGGAAAGTAGCATAAATAATAGGATATTCCAGTCCAGCAACGGCCTGAATTCCCGTAAGAAAGATTCTTCAACTCAATTAGTTCTTGCTCATGCAGCAGGACCGGAACTCGTTCCGATGAGAATGGGTATTTTCTCGAGGTGCGGTTGAACAGACTGAAACACAGAAAATCGTGAGAAGACTTCAAGAAAGAGTTCTTTCCCATCTTCGACAATTCCTTTGTTCCAAACTAAAGTTAATCACGGACCTAGTGCTTCAAAGTCGCTGGTTGAATCTAAAGAACTACCTGCAGAGAATGGACATACGACCTGTTCGCATGTATTTGCGCTGTATTCTTTCGTGTCCTCCAAGGTTGGATCCTCAAACGCTTGAAGACGCACCATGCTCAAGGTCATAGATATGTGTAGTTTCATTTGAGCGGACGAAAGGATCAGCGAGTTGGAGCAGGATGTTGAAAATGCGCCCGAGTCGAACCATGGTCAGTTATAATCACTACTGATTCTCAATCACAGAACTTTGATTTACGAACGCCTCAGCACAGGACAGTAATTTCTGCTCAGTCCGCCAGGTATTTACAAGCTTGTTACACAGCCCAAAATATGATCGAGGCTCTGAAGGAAAAATTATCTCGGAAAGAAACCAATAGTTGTCTTGGTAACTCGCGTCAAGGATGGAACGACCTGGAGATTGCGAAAAAGCATTGCACAGCTCTCGAGAACACAGCAGCTGTTTAAAAGACTATGTTACATCGACGTCCTCCGAGCCTCATCATTACAGTCGTAAACAGTGGATCATATTCTGTCCTTTTTCAAT